>CM024622.1:66907781-66937633 GCA_014182585.1 Eucalyptus coolabah | reverse complement strand
TGGTGGCCCTCCATGCTACCTTGAAGAAGCAGTTGAAGCGTGGCTTGCAGCTGGTCAAAGTCTTGAAGTTGCTGGCAAGCGGAGAAGGAGAAACGTGGCTGAGGTCTTGCGTCCCAACTTCCGTTCGCTGGAAGGCTGAGGAGGAGAGAAACGGAGCTACACTTTGAAGTCAAAGTCTTCAAGTGTTGCTGTCCAGCTGAGGAGAAGACAGCTCCGAAGGTTCACGTTCTTCAGGTGAGAAATTCTCATATGTACACGCCACCTTGCAAACTTAATGGAAGGACGTGGCTAAAGATTTTGGTCAACATTTTCCATTTCCTTGACTACTTGGACGTGTGCATGGCTAGAAGAATAGTTGCTTGGAACTCAACTTGGCGTCGTACAAATGAGCGTGAATGTTAGGCTCGTACAAATGAGCGTGAATGTTAGGCTCGCTTGTGGCATTTTGTGAAGAAAATTTAAAGGAGGTGATGTCGCGAGGATGTGATGAAACGTGACATTTTGAAACGGTGATTGTGGTGATGAAACGTTGACCGTAATTGGTGCCAATGACGTAGTCCAGTGACAAACTTGCTGACACGGCACGAACTGTTAGGTATTCGAGGTTCGGTGAAATCCAAATATCACAAATCTCCCCTCCTTAAGGAATTTATCCTCGAAATTGAGCGCCCCTTTTTACATGTCATCGAAAAGAAGAGGGTACTTTTTCCTAATTTCCTTTTCACTTTCCCACGTGGCCTCTTCCACGTCGTGGTGTTGCCACAAGACTTTAACTAGTGGGATCACCTTCATTCGGAGGACTTGCTCTTTTTGATCTAGTATCTGCATCAGCTCTTCCATGTATCTCACTTTTTCATCTACTTCAATGATCTCATGATCAAGTACATGAGTAGGATCGGGATGATACTTCCTTAACATCGACACATGGAAAACATCATATAGATTTGACAATTTAGGGGGCAATGCCAATTGATAGGCTAAATCCCTATCCTTTCAAGGATCTTGAAAGTCCAACAAACCTCGGGCTTGACTTGCCCTTCTTTCTGAATCGCAATATACCCTTCATCAAGGACACCTTTAAAAATACGTGATCTCCCATGCTAAATTCTAATGGTCTTCTACGCTTATCTGCGTAATTCTTTTGTCAACTATGGGCTGTCTTGAGTCTATTTCGGATGATTTCTACTGTATCCGATGTAGCTTGTACCAACTCAGGTCTTGTTAGTCTTCTCTCACCCACCTCATTCTAGCAAACAGGAGTCCTGCAACTTCTTTCGTATAGCACCTCATAGGGAGCCATACCGATACTTTGCTGGAAACTGTTGTTATACACGAACTCCACTATATGTAACTTCTCATCCCAACTTTAAAATCAATCACGTAAGTTCTCAACATATCTTCCGGTACTTGGATTACTCTTTCTGTCTGTCCACCCGTCTGCAGATGAAAGGCAGTACTAAACTGAAGCTTGGTCCCTAAGATGGTTTGGAGACCTCACCAGAGATTCGAGGTAAATCTCGAGTCTTGATCGGATGTGATAGTCATAGGAACACCATGTTAGTGTACTACTTAGCTTACATACATTTCACATATTTATCCATCGGATATTCCATACGCACTGCTAAGAAATGGGTAGATTTAGTCAAGCGATCCACTATCACCTAGATAGATTCATGGCCACTTGACGTTCTCGGTAACCCTTGCACAAAATCCATCATTACGTGCTCCCATTTCCATTCCGGTATGTCCAATGGTCTAAGCATTCCTGTGGACTTGTAATATTATTCTCAGGTGTTGCTCATGTTCTTCTGGCCGAGTATATCAAGATATCATCAATAAAGATGATGAAAAACTAATCCAAGTAGGGTTTGAATACCCTATTTATTAATTCCATGAATGCAGCTGGGGCCTTTGTCAATCCAAATGGCATCACTAGGAACTCGTAATGTCTATAACGAGTCCTAAAGGCTGTCTTAGGAATGTCCTCCTGTTTAATTCTTAATTGATGATACCCTGACCTTAAGTCTATCTTAGAAAAGACTAAACTCCCTTGCAACTGGTCAAATAGGTTGGCAATTCTAGGCAACGGATACTTATTATTGATCGTCACTTGATTTAATTGCCTATAGTCAATGCAAAGGCGCATTAACCCATCTTTCTTTTTTACAAATAAGACTGGTGCACCCCATAGGGACACACTTGGCCTAATAAATCCCCTATCAAGTAATTCTTGCAACTGTGCTTTCAATTCCCTTAGTTCCGTCAAGGCCATTCTATATAGAGCTTTTGATATTGGTTCGGTTCCGGGCATCGGTTCGATCACAAACTCGATTTCCCGTTTCCAGTGGTAGTCCTAGTAGTTCTTTAAGAAATACATCTAGAAATTCTTAAACCACACAAATTTCATCAAGTTTGGCTTCTTCCTTAGTATGGTCCCTTGCTACTGCCAGGTATCCTTGACACCCTTTGTCAAGAAGTGCATGTGCCTCCACTATCGAAATAAAAGCTATTGAGGGATTGGTCCGATCTCCGTAAAATTCAAAACTAGGCTGATTAGGTAGGTTGAACTAAATCATCTTTCTATAACAATCCACTCTAGCCGTTGTTTATTGAGCCAATCCATTCCTATGATGACATCAAAGTCACACATGACCATTACAACTAGGTCTACTTCCTAATTGCAGCCACCTATAGATATCTTACTTCTCTCGCATACTAATGTAGATAACACTACATCTTTCAACGGCGTAGAAATACGAAGAGGCATATCAAGAGATTTGGTTCCCATTTCACCCAATCATCTATATTTTTTAGACACAAAAGTATGCATAGCACCCGTGTCATATAATGCATATGCCTTCTTGTCATTTAAAGAAATCGTACACCCTTCCTAGTGCCGACAGCCTCTATGGGTTTCTTTGTGGAGATGGTCTACCTACATGTTGCTGCATTTGTCGAGCCGAATCAACGTTCGACTGTGACCCTCCTTGTGGACAGTCCCTCTTAAAGTGACCTCTCTGCCCACACACAAAACACCTCTGGTGATCTAGGCAGGAACTTGGTCCATGTTGTCTACCACACCTTTGGCAGAGATTACTTTGGTATGGTACTTTACCTAAAGTGTGACCACTCCTGGTCTTCCCGAAATTTCCAAGATTTTGTTTCTTCTTAAAATCGCGAGGTAGCTCTCGGGTTGGATAGGGTCTCTTACCTCGTCGGGTATCATTTAGTGTCAATTATTGTTCGACTCCATTCGCTCCTTACATTCCAATTTCTCCCTTATTACTTCCTATTCCCGGGTTCATTCATAAATTTCATCCTTAGGCCCTTAAAAAATCTCTTAGCTTTTTCCTCTCGGTCTTTTACTAGTCTAGGAGCATACCTTGACAATTCAAAAAAATTTCGTTCATATTGGTCTATCGTCGGCTCCTTTTGTTCTAGTTGAACATATTCGGTTATTTTCTTATTCCTAGCACAATTAGAAAAATGCTTTCCATTGAAAGCCCTGATAAACTCATCCCACATTATGGCAGTACCAGGTGGAAAGATTGTATCCCTAGAGGCCCTCTACCAATATTTGGCATTACCCTCTAATTGGTACTTTGGTAGGGTTATCTTCTAGGTGTCATTATAGTTCAACAGCCGAAAGATCCTCTCTATCACGTCAATCCATTGTTTCGCCTCTTCAGAGTTCCCATTCCGAAACTTGGGTGACTTCAATTTCAAGAATTGCTCCACTAACCCTTGAGTACAACATCCACTCCTGGTTGTTGTTGAGCTTGTCTTTCCATCAAATTCCCTAGGTGAGCTAGCACTTGTAAAATATCTTCCATTCGGGGCTCGCCTCGAAGAAGTGGCTTCATCCCTTGATGGGGAGAATTTCCTATTTGTACCATGTTTTCCTATAGGTTATCAAGCATTTACCTCAGGAACAATTAGTGACCCACTGTCACTAATCGACTAAGAAAGAAAAAGTAACGTTCACGCATTACTAAGATGAAATAAGTAACATACAAATGTTACTAGCATGCGTAGGTAACTCACAATCGTTACTCGTACTTTATGAGTGAAAATCAATCACCTGTTATTCAGAACAAATCAACCACTTGCATTTCGTGCCTAAATGTATGCGATCACCATAACCTTCTTTTCCTATTAGCACATCTTATCACTCCAGTCAAACCTAAGCTTTGATACTACTTGAGCTGCGAGAACCCTCGACCCTCAGGGTATGCCACTCCGTTTCTTAGTCCTTGTGCTTGTTTCATTGTGAAAGCATGTATTGAAACTTCATCATAATTTAAAACGACGTACATGAAGTATAAACTGGGCACTTTTATTTATTTATATTTTTAGGCAACTCCGATTGGTACATCAAGGCCAAAAAGTCCCCTTTTCTAGCCAACCCAAAATTTTGTCCCGACCCTTCGGTAGTCTATTCACATAGTCATCTTGATAGCATGTCCTAGTCATCCAAAAATGATACCATCCTCCCTCAATCCTCCTTCTACTTGACCCCACTGGAACCATCATCGTCGTTTAGAAGTGGAAGCAGCCCCACTATACAACCATTGACCCAGGGATACAGGACAATGAACCCTATCAAGTCTGAGGGGCCCATAGGGAGACTGGCATCCACTATCAAGATAACCGTGATTCGAATGAATGTGATATCCAGGAAGTCAGGGTCCACTTGCTCCACTTGATCCCAGGTGAAGTCTATGGGAATGCCATAGAGCATTGTAGAAGACGTGGGTTGGATCGGCATGGCTATGTCTCTGAAATATGATAGTCCCATAAGGGGTGAATACAACTACTCAACATATGAAAGCCTATTAGACCATATTATTAAATATGCAATGTGGACAACGGAATAACTCAAGTTATCAAGACTCTAAAGGAATACTACAAATGAGACACCAAGAAAGTAAATAGACATTACAGATAATTCAATAATGGATTTGACTTTGCTTTTAATTGCTGCCATCTTCTAAAGGGACCCATGTTTGCATCCCTCTAGGCATCTTTCATCCAACCTAGCATCACGACAATCTCCGGTTTCATATTTCAGTCCCCGGGCATCCGAAGTGTGTTACGTCACACTTCCGGGCATCTCGCACCCCACCTCGGCATCACAAGGACCTCTGGGGCTCATCACTGTCCCTAGGCATCCAGAGAGCATAGTTTTCACGCTCGTCCAAGCAACCCGACACTTAGGGCATCGTTGCCATAGGGGTTTGACGGCATCAATATCAGTTCCATACAAGGCACAACACCTAAAATGTTTTATTTATGCCATCCCACACATCTAAACTAGACCCTTATGGATGCATAAAACTAGGGTCAACTATCTAACCAAAGTTTGTACCATTCTATGTTTGACTCAATTCTAACGACTCGCCTAAGGAATTCTAACATCCAAACCTAATAAAAACACATATGTTAGAATTATCGATCCCCGAAAATCGGATTCGACACTAAATTGGAGTGTTCCGAGCATCTTATGAAAATACTCTTCTTTCCTCTAGGACCCAATTTCCCAAACTTGTGAGAGGACTCATGTATATAGGCAGCACAACCCCATGGCTTAAGAAAACTTAAGTCCGGTTTTCTACCTATCCATAACTCATATGGAGTGGAAGTAACTGATTTGGAAGGCACCCAGTTAAGTATATATGCAGTAGTTAACAACGCATCACTCCAAAAAGTAATAGGTAAGTTAGCATGCGCCATCATGGACCTAACCATTTCCAGTAAAGTTCTGTTTCTTCTCTCCGCAACACCATTTTGTTGAGGAGTATACGAATAGACAATTGTCTTTCTATTCCTTTTTCATCACATAATTTTCTGTACTCATTAGATAAATATTCTCGACCTCGATCGGATCTCAATGTTTTTATTTTCTTGTCCAATTGATTTTCTACCAAGTTCATAAACCTTTTGGAACAACTCAATGCTTCAGATTTATGAGAAATCAAATAGACATATCCGAATCGAGTATAATCATCTATAAAAGTGATGAAATAAATAGCCCTATGCCTTCCTCTCACATTCATTAGACCACAGACGTCAGAATGGATTAAATGTAGAGGAAATTCAGCTCTTGATGAAATAAATAGCCCTATGCCTTCCTCTCACATTCATTAGACCACAGACGTCAGAATGGATTAAATGTAGAGGAAATTCGGCTCTTTTACCTTTTCCAAATGGTTTCCTTGTCATTTTCCCTTCTAGGCAATGCTTACATATGGGCAAATTAACTTTTTCAATGTTGCCCTCTTTAGCTAGTCTATTCATACGTTGTTGGCCAATATGACCAAGTCTAGCATGCCACACATTCACATCATTATTATACAAATTAGGAGACGTGAGAAGGAAATAACACACATTTGCATTAACATAGTCAACATCTAATACAATGAAACCATCTAGAAAACAACCACAACCATAGTAGTTTGTATCTAAATACAAATCCACATCTCTATTATGGTAGTTCATATTAAAACCTAGTTTAACCAACACTAAAACAGACACTAAATTTCGATGAATCTCTAGAGCATACAATACATCATGTAGGAATAAAGTGCGTACACCATGCATGTTCAGTTGGCATGTGCCAATTCCTTTTACTCCAGCTCGGAGTTGTTTCCCACATAGACCCACTTAGTTGCGGTTGGTACTCGTCGAAATTCCACAAAGGATCCTCTATCCTTCGCTACATGGTCTGTTCCTCCTGAATCTATAGTCCACAAAGGATTAGACTCAGTCAAGAATACAGAACTCGACACAAAAGTAAAGTTCTGAAAAGTACAATGAGTGTTTACCTTCATTGGCTCATGACAGTCGCAAGCATAGTGACCCTTCTTGTCACAATTGTAACACTTCACCCTTGTAAGCTTCTTCATTCGAGGACACTTTCCTCTTTCATGTTGGTTAAGCTTGGGTTTCTTCCCTGAAAGACCCGCTTCCTTGCCTTTCCCTTGATCAAACCGGTTAGGACGTTTGTGCTTGGAGCTCGAAGCTCCATGTGAGCTGGAACCGGCATGATAGAGTTCAGCTTCGGCTTAGCCGCCAAGATGCGGTCCTCTTCCAGCTCAAGATGATGCATTGCATCCTCAAAGGTTTTGATATTATCATTATGGGTCAGGTGCACCTTCATATGCTCCCAACTCTAAGGCAAGGAACGAAGCACTGCTTACACTTGCTGCTTATCTGTCAGAATATGACCAACATCTTTCAGCTCATTTATCATGTTTGACATCTTTCTAAGATGTTGCTTCATGGTCTGACCATGAGGCTTCTTATAAGAGTCAAACCTAATAGTGAGCTACCTCAGTCTGGTCACCGAAGTATGACCAAATCTTGCTGCCAATGCTTCCCACATTTCCTTGGCATTATCAAAATGCCTAAACTCCCGCATGACGCCATTGTCCATGCTACTCAGCAACGTAATGCAAGCAAGAGAGTTCTTTTTTTTCCATGTAGCGAATGCTTCCTTATCTCTCTTGTGTTGTGTAGTGTTTCCTCCTTCGGGTTCTACCATTGTCAAGTTAAGAGCCTCTAGTGCCTCTTGCTCTTCTAGCACATATTGAATTTTCATGTGCCAAATTTCATAATTGTCGCCATTAAGCTTTTCACCTTTGTTCAGTTCGGCAACTATGCTCTTTGTGGCTGAAGCCATTGATCTGAACACATCAGACATATATGCACGAATTATTAATGCCTATCATTTATGCATCCATTTTGCACAAACCCATCATATTAATGATTAATTTCAAGTAAGGCTTCAAAATCAAAAGGTCACTATGTTTCCAATCATCCTCCAAAAATCCTAACTTAAAATTATCATTAATATAATTGTCTTATGCAAAATAAATTCTATGAAGCTACAAAAACTTCTATGAACTACCCACAACCATTAATAATAGAAAGCAAATAAGAATTGACATTTAATAGAATAATAATGCTTTTACATAAATACAACTAACATATCGGTTACTACATCAACAACAATAAGGTAGTAAACATTACATAATATGTCCACAAAGTACACTTCACAAAGATCAGCCAATACATCTAACACCAAGTCAGCACACGAATTGGGAAATATCCTCTTTTGTTCAATTTCTTGATCTTTTCCCTTGTAACAATTCAGTAATATTCACTTATAAAATCCATCACAACCTTCCTATATGAAGCAGCCACATTGACATCCCATATGCGATTCAACACTCCTTGCCATTCGTGGAAGGGTGTTCATGAAAAATCGCACCATTTCAGACTGTGGCATAGGACAACCATTCCATATGACCTTTTGAATTTTCCCGTTGACTTCAAGGACGTGATCAATTAAGTCACCACTCTCTCATCGATGATCAATCAGCTCAGCTATCAACTTAGAAAGCTTTTTCTTTTGTTCATCGGTAATTGCGCGAACAGGTGTGCGCAACCTAAGGGGAGGTATTGTTCCTGTAAAAAATGCAGAACAAATAAGGGATCACATATAATCCACATAGACTTAATTGAAAAGGAAACACATTCTTTTCCTCCTCTTTTTTTTTTTTTTTTGTCAACGGTCAATGTTCAACGGTCGTTGGTCAACGGTCACCGGTCAACGGTCAACGGTCGTTGTCAACAGTCAACGGTCAGGTCGTCGGTCGTCGGACTTATCGGATCGGTCAGACCGAATGGGCCGGTCAGACTGGTCGGGCCGGTCGGATCGGGTTGGATGAACCGACCCGGCACATGCCTCGCATGTGCGAGCGACCGGTTGAAGCACAGGTCGGGTCGCCGGCCGATGACCGGTCAACCAACGGTCGTCGTCGATGATGTCATCCTAGCGGTTATCAACCGTTGGGTGACGTCGCCGCACGCGTCGTTTCGCCGACCGGCGGTGCGCACGTACTGGTTCGCCAACCAGCACATGGCGCTCACGCGCGCGGCCGCCACGCGTGTGGGCGTGTCCGCGTCTCCCGGCGCGCACGACCCATCGACGGACTCGTCTCAACGAGATATTTCACCCTATGTCTTCAAAAATCGATTTAGACTTACAAAAACTCGAAAAAAATGGATGAACAGTGCTCGAGTGTCGGGATTTTTTGCCCCGATCCGTGTCAGCCGATTATTTTCGCGAAAAATCAATGAAAAAACATGAAAGGGGTCGGGAAAACATGAACTAGGGCTTTGATACCAATATTGGGAATTATGGGATCCCGAAAACTGGATTCGACACTAAATCGAACCCCTAAAACGAATGCGGAAAACAAGCCCGGGAAAATCACGTATCACCGATCCTAAAGCACACCACGGATCTGAGTGTACCTTGTTAGCCATAGATTAAACACCGACGCCGATAAGAGGAAGAGAAAAATGATCCTATTCGATCCGATGACGTCGATTGGCCTTGAAGGGAAGACGGTGTCGCCTTAAGCTTTTTGGTTTTCTTTTGGAGGGAAAGAGGGAGAGGAAACGTACACTCTTTTTGTCAAAAGGTGTCTTCGTCTCTCTCTGTCCTCCCTTTTATACGTCCCCTCAAAAATATAAAACATACATCTTCATTGTATCCCTCCATCCATGGGCCCTAATTTTGTGGGCCGGGCTTTTAGGCCCAACATGGGCGGATGGGCCTTAAGCCCATCACATTAATAAAACCATCAACATCGAATCGTCATACTCTATAATACTCATGAATTGACCTAAAAAATGACAACTCCGGACTAACCAACAATGACTTGGCTATACGAAAAACCGATACAATCCATCCTATGACAATTAGGACCCACGGTCTCACATCCGAACTAGTGCCAACCGTGTTGACGGTCATCACACGCACAACAAGGCAATTGAACCATGAATTCAGCTCAACTCGTCAAGAACAGACTCAACTACTTGATAGCTCGAAGCATTTGAGCTAAATTTTTGCTTGAATTCTAGAACGAAATCCGAGTAAGGTAAACATCCCGCAATATAGAACAAGAAGATTGCCACTTGCCTTAATTCCATGAAATACGAGCTGTGGGCGCGGCTAGTGGCGAGGCAACGCGACGGTGATGCGACAGCAAAACGGTGGAGCAGCAAGTGATACACGCTGAACGGAGGCACAGTTGATGGTGAGACGACGGTACTGTGACATCCTAAAATTCGATCTCATCTTGAATATATGAAATGAGTATTTCATCAACGCACCTATGGTTATTTTACTCTGAGTTGGCCACTCACGAGTTAACTAATTTATTAGGTGAAACCATTAAGGGATATAAATGCGGCAGACTAGAAAATTCGATTGGAAATCCACTGCTCAACCATAATAATTGGCAAGGGTCAATACGATATCATTATAATTAATTAGTGATCAGATATTGGTCTATTCGACGAAAACACGTAATTGAAATGCAAGTGATTCCGCGTGATTGCGAAATTCGTGTCAAACGACACTAACCCAATTTTGTATCGATTTTATACTCGGGACACATAATTGAAACTTTGTGATTTTTACGACAACCGAGAGTCGTCTACGAATCGGAGATGTACAAACATGTATTGAAAAGGTCAAACGCACTAAAATCAGTAAAAGCTTCATGATATGTTAGGCCGTACTAAAATCGCGTTCGGTCAATTTTAACCATGAAAGTGAATTCGATTTCGGGAATCGGATGTTCGAGTGTGTCACAATTCATTTATTGGACATCATCTCATCTTTCGAAGAAATTCCATCAAGTTCGGGATTTTTTGGACAAAATGGAAAATAAGTGAAATTTGGATGGCTGAAGATGGGCATGTTTTTTTTTTTTACCACCGCCCACGGTGGCGTAGGTGGCTTCAAGCTCTCTCCCCTCACGAAGGGGAGGAGTTCAAATCCCAAAGGCATCGCATTCGCGTGACTCACTCACGGCTAGGTCTATGGTGGTGGCCCAATCCGCCCCAGGTTTATGCTGCCGGCTACAAGCAGTACAGTGGTTCCCGGGTTATCAAAAAAAAAAATGATGGGCATGTTTTTCTACACCAAAATGGTCTAATTTGTGGATTTTGGAACTAAATTTCCATTGGAGGAGGGCTTGACTTCTAAGTGGCTACAAGCTTGACTTATTGGCTATCTCTCTCTCTTTCCTCTCTCCTCTCATCCCCACTCATGCGCATGTTCAGCCCCACACTTCTGTCGTTACCTTCTTTCTCTTTTCTTCACTCACTCATCTTCCTCCTCACGCAAGCTTGCTCTTCTTCATTCTTGTTGCTGCATCCATTGCCAACTTCATTCATTGCCAACCCATCTTCATGCCAACAGCCCCCACCCTCCTCACACCACCTAACATCCATCCCCACCCACACGCCCATCACCGTACCACCACCAAGACCTCATTGAACGTTAGCCCAGCTCTTCACGTCCCCGCGGCTTCCCCACGTTGAGCGACCAGCCGCCTCACCACCCACATCCACCAAATAGCCACCATCTCGCCTAGCTCCGGTCTAATAGCAACATCTAGCTCAACCCAACGCCAACCAACTTCGCCATCCATCACAATAGCACCTCCATTCAGCAGCCACCAACACTAAACCCCTCTCCCTTGGTCGAAGGCTTGTAGGGTGAACCCTGCCTCCACTAAGCCTCCTTTAGAGACGCGGTAGTCTCGGGTTCTCATTGCCGTTGTGTTGCCGTTGCCGTGAGCCAACTGCCGTTGAATTTCAATGAGTTGACTCCCTAATCCTTGATTAGGTTGTTAATTGTGCTTAAGGGGTTAAATTAGTGTTAATTAGCCATAAGATTGATTAGTATGAATATATTTTGGTTAGATTAGCCTTAAGATGGATTAGTGTTAATCTAGTTTGTTAGATTAGTACTAATGAGGGTGGTTTAGCTTGGTTTAGTGGATTTCCCTGTAGATCGGTTTACCGGACCCTTGCTATTTGCGATTTTTGTGGGTTAAAATGCGTCACGATTTTGAGGTTGCTTCATTCTTGAAAAATGTTCTAGACATCTTTAACTATGACATAAATTTTACTCAAGATTTAATGGATTTAAAAAAAAAAAATGAGATTTCAGCTTTGTTACAATGAAAACAGAATCTCGGGTTATGTTAGAACTAGTGACCTTTTGGTGTTTAAGGGACTTTTATCAACTCTTAGAGTTTGATTTTCGAAAGAGTTCATTCAAAATAGTATTTCATCACATCTTCTAGTTTAACATAGTCAAATTTCAAATGAAACGAACAAGTTTTGGATCTCAAACCAAACTGATTTTGGAAAACATAATTTCTAGACATGGACACTATTTTGGTAATGGTTTGAGAGATTTACTGCTCTCATTCTAGAAAGATTTGGGTCAAGGTGTCTTCATGAAAAGTGTTTGTTAAGTGTCCTTTATAACATATTTAATTTTGAGAATTTTATGAACTTGCTCGGTTATGTTTCTAAAATTAAACTTGGAGACGTGTGAGTGGTCCCAGTTTTTGCTGGTAAAGGCTGGTAGTGGTTTTGTGGTTGTTCTTGGTGTTTTGTTTGCTGAAAAATGTATATTTTGTGATGTGGTTGACTTTTGGACATGCTGAGAACTTATGCGTGACATGATGAGGTTGATTGCTTCATGTTGATTGTTTATCATTATTGGAAGAGATGGCCATTGGGCTTTAGATGGAAAGAAAATTTAAGTGTCGGGTTTGGACACCAAAACTTATTTTCCCAATAAAACAATGAGGTTTTACACTTGGTGTGTGCAAAGTTTGAGGGATTAATTTTGAGTACGTGTGCATCTATGAATTTATTTCTAAAAGTTTGAACAAAAAAAATGGGTTACTAAAAGATTGTTTCCAAAAACGGGTGGTTGGAAAAGAAAATAGAAAACGAAAGAAGTGTTGGGTTTTGACGCTAAATTTTATGTGCTCAATATAATGAGGAGGCTTTATACTAGATGTGTGCAAAGTTTGACAAGTTAATTTTAAATACGTGACCCCATACGAATTTATTTCAGAAAGCTTTGAACCAAAAAAAAAAAAAAGAGTGCAAGGTTTATTATTTTATAAAGGAATTTGGTATTTTGGGCTAATTGACGGAATATAAGAATTGGGATAATTGATGGTGTGCTCGTGTGATCACCTAATACTCTAATGCGTATGAATATGTGAGGCAATGAGCCTGTCCTAATGCGTATGAATATGTGGGACAATGCTTGATTAAGTTTGGATACCTTATGTCAACAGATGTCGGTCGCAATGGAGGCTAGGCCTATGCTCCTGTGTGGAATGCCTTCCTAATGCATATGAATATGCAGGATGATGCCGTGCCCGACAAAGCGGGACGATGCCCGGTTATGCCCGATGACCGCCAACTTTCAAGTTGGCCGTGGCCAATGAGTAGTAATAACTGGAACACGCCTGAATGGATGTGATAGTTGCACCTGATTATGGGACAAAATTGGAGGGAATGATATGAGACGTGTCATAATAGTTTGGCCTTATAATCGAGACCCATGTGAATGAATTGATGTGTTACAGTTATTAAATTACACTTGATGCATTGATAATAGTATATGTGATGTACTAATGTGCAAAGACATGTGGAGGCAAGGTGAGTTATGTATGGTGCGTATTTAGGATCGCCTTCAAGGTGAATATGCGTCCTAACCGAGGTTTAGGATTTTGACTCACTAAGATTTATCTCACCCCGTTGTGGTTAACATTTTTCAGGGCCGTAGCGTGGAGATTTGCTGAGTGTGGATGAGGTGGGCGTGAGGTGTGACACCTTTTGGCTAGCCCTATCACTGGTGAAGTAGGTTGAACCCTAACCCTTAGAGGTTTTTGAGAGGGTCGATAGGAAGTGGCCATGGAAAGGCTTGTAAGTATTAAACTTCCTAGGGTTAATAGCTGATAAATGAATAAGTTGTTTTCGGCAACTTTTGTTGTGATGTACTATCCCAATTGTTTATTTGCTGGCCGGGTGTTTATTTAATTCACTTCCGCATGTGCTTAATTGAAAGAAAAAAAAAAGTGGTCGGTGACACATCTAAAACGTTGCATTTTTAGTCGACCGCGAAGGGATGTGCGCATGCTTGGGGTTAAGAGCGTGAGAGGTACAGCGGGTGATGTGGGTGACCGGAGGTGAGCAGCATAGCGAGAACAAACCGATATATGAAAGCCTGGGGAGAAGTTTTGTTGCTGGAAGGGTTAATGGGCCGAGGAAGCAGCATAAGAAAAGGTCTCCTCTGCTGCTTTTTGCTTCTCCGTCGGTTGACTCTAGTAGTCAACAATCTTCAATTTCTGTGACAGCAAAAGAAGGGGACAGCTCAAGAATTCAGCCCCTGTATGAGACATCTTGCATGTCTCATGCAAGGAGGTGCCTTCCCATGGTCAAGTCTTCGATTGCTGTGGCCGCTCGTAGAGAGGACGCGTGGGAGATCGAGACGTGGCCACCTTCGATGGCCCTCCTTGCCACGTTGAAGAAGCAGCTGAAGCTTGGCTTGCAGCTAGTCAATGTCTTGAAGTTGCTGCCCAGCGGAGAAGGAGAAATGTGGCTGAGACCTTGTGTCCCAACTTCCATTCGCTGGCAGGCTGAGGAGGAGAGAAACGGAGCTGCACTTCGGAGTCAAAGTCTTCAAGAATTGCTGTCCAGCTGAGGAGAAGACAGCTCCAAGGGTTCACGTTCTTGAGGTGAGAAATTCTCATATGCACACGCCGCCTTTCAAACTAATGCTAGGACGTGGCTGAAGATTTCGGTCAACATTTTCCATTTCCTTGACTGCTTGGACGTGTGCATAGCTAGAAGAAAAGTTGCATGGAACTCAACTTGGCGACGTACACATGAGGTTGAACGTTGGGCTCACTTGTGGTGTTTTGTGATAAAATTTAAATGAGGTGATGTCACAAGGATGTGACGAAACGTAACGTTTCGATAGGGTGATGGTGGTGATGAAACGATGGCCATAAATGGTGCCAATGACGTAGTTCGATGACAAACTTGTCGACGTGGCACGGATTGTTACGTATTTGAGGTTCAGCGAAATCCATATATCACAACAAATGAATGAGTAGCACCCATATAAAACAACGTGTATGCAGCATGGTTATGTAGAGAGAACGTACTTGTAATAACGACCATGGAGTTGTCAGCTTCTTCTTGAGTAACCGCATATAAATCTTCCTTGAGTTGGAGGACGATTAAAGTTGTCACGTGGCTGAACTTCATTTTACAACATCACTTGTGGTTGTTGCGGCTGTATTCCTTGACATTGTTGTGGGCAATCCTTTATCACGTGGCCTTGTTGACCACATTGGAAACATGTTTCTTTTCGGACTTGGCACGGAGCATTTCCATGCCGCCTTCCACAAGTGTGACATATATCACCTGGGCCGAAGGTTGACTTTTGATTGTTGTTCTTCTTGTTGGTAGTGAATCAACAATTTCCTCCCGACATTCAGCCTCTTACCAAGACGCTAGTTGGTTCGAGAGATTGAGTGATGGGATCTTGCCATGGTTGCTCATTCCAGCAAATCCTTCTCTATTAATTGGGCTCGTTCATACAATTTATTGTAGTCTTTAGGATTACGTGGCACCAATTGACTTTAGATGTTAGGTTTTAGGCCATCTCGGAATCTTTTCACCCGATCCACTGTATCTTCAATCAACTTAGGGACGTACCTCGATAGTTGAATGAACTTGGCTTCATATTGATCCACCGTCATATTATGTTGTTGGAGTTGCAAAAACTCCATCATCCTCCTATCATGAGCACATTTTCAGAAATATTTTCAATTGAATGCCTCAACAAAGGCATTCCATGTCATGGTGGTACCTTCAAGGAATACTCTTCATTTGGTTGCTTCCCACTAATGACTAGCATTACCCTGGAGTTGGTATACTGCCAACGTCACTTTGTCTTCATCAGGGCACTTCAGCAGTTCAAATATTTTCTCCAACTTATCGATCCACGATGTTATTTCTTTAGGATCTCCGGTCCAAGCAAATTGCAGGGGTCATAACTTCAGGAACTGTTCAACTAGTCAATGTATCAGGCATTCACCATTCCCGTTTCCGTTTCCATTTCCATTCCCATTCATTGGGGCAAATCTAGTAGCATAGAACCTCTTGCTGCTGAGCTTGCTGCTCCATTAAACCTCCAATGGTCATGAGAGCTTGTAAAATCTATCCAATCGGAGGTCTTGCTTTGACCTTCCTTTCGAGGTCATAGTCTAGTCCCCAGCACTCATACTGTGGCTATAGGAATTCTAGGAAAGCTTTTCTACAAACATATTAAAGAGTCAGTGTTCAAAGACAATCGTCAAAATCAATCAAACAACCATATGCACGCATGTTTTCCTAGTTAACTATCTCATGACTCCCCAACGCACCTTATCACTCCAAGTAATAACCCTGCTCTAATACCAAAAATGTAACGACCCAAAACTAGGTCATAGGGTTATTGTTGCGACGTGCTAGGTGCATCGTCGTGCTATTTCTTTTTATCTTTTCTTATGAACTTGCAAAAGTGCAAATATATCAACACCAGTGCAACAACAAACATGGGGAAACAAGGGATACATTCATCACACTGTAATATTATACAATACTATACTTTGTACAAGCCCCTATTACGACCATTCTACTCTTTATATTATACATTATTTGTTTTCCTTTCTCCATAAGGCTAGAGTAACCTTAACTCCTCTAAAGAGGACATCCTACAAACTTGGTTTCCCCCACAAAAGGCTAGCTCCCTACTTGTCATCCACAATCTATACCTAGAAGTCTAAAAAAATAACAAGAGTGAGTCATAGACCTAGAATGTAAAACCACTAAATCATGGTTATGATGGCACCTTGTCACCAAACCAAAGCACACAAGTCAACTTCAAATAAGTGTTGGTAGCAAATCGACAGTACAACACGATATGCATGTGACTTTCAAGGTCAAGGTAAGGGCAAATAACACATGCACATGAATATTATAGGGTCAAACACATGGGATTTATTTATTAATCAACCAAAATCCATTAGTTCTTTGGAATCTAGCGGCCATTGTCTCAAAATCCATCGATGACAGCATTGTCCCCAAATCCATCGGTGATGGCCTCGCCTCGAAATCCATTGGTGGTGACATTGGCCGAAAATCCATCAATGACGACAATGTCCTAAAATCCATTTATGACAGCTAGTTTCTTCATGTGACCACACAAGCAAGCATTTACACGAGTTGAAATCTTATCTTTGATCGTTCGCCATTGCAAACAAAACCTAAAGGTGTGCTCATGCAAGTATGTGTCATGACCAAATCGAGACAAACTTTGAATACTATATATGACCTCCAAATAATAGGGGTCAAGGTTAGCTAGTGAGACGATGGGGGATAAGCTTCATCGTCGAGAGGCAAACAGCCTGGATCATTAACTAAGGCCCCTAATGACCGCTCAATGATAAAGGAGGTAGGGGTGCAGAGACAACTAGGAGGTTTGCCTAGAAGCAGCCACCCTTGAAAGAGTGCATAAAAACTCACTGATTGAGCGCTCTTGCGTCAAAGATGGACGAGGCTAAGCGATCTGTCAGAGCTACAGGATGTAAAAATACATCAGTAGGGGAGCGTTTCGCCTTAGAGGGAAGCACCCATGAGAGTAGGGGTGGACGAAGCAAAATCGAGAATGTCGGCTTGAGTAACGCAAACATTGGTGATAATCCAATGCCCCAAAAACCTAAGGGTTCCTCCGCAAGGTTCATCCACAAAGGGTGAGTCAGGGCCTAAGATCAAGTCGAAAGGCGTAGTCGATCGACAACAAGTGAATATTCCTGTAGTACCCCTTGTTGGTCCCAAGGGGCGGAGGAGGTTAGGATAGTTGAAAGATGGTTATTGGTTCAAGGACGTAAGGTGCCCCTACTTTTTCAGGGTAAGAAGGGGTAGAGAAAATGCCTTGAGCCAATTTTCAAGTATCAGGCGCTACGGCATTGAAGTAATCCTTGCCATACTCTTAAAAAAAGCTCGAACGACCTTCAATAAAAGGTACACACCAAAATTGACACAAGTGGGTAGGTAGAGAATACCTAGGGGCCCGAGACAACTCTCTCTAAGGAATTTGGCAAAATAGCCCCGTAACTTGAGGAGAAGGGGTGCCTCCTCACAAAAGGGGTCGCAGTGACCAGGCCCGAGCAACTATGTACCAAAAGCATAGGTCTCTGCAATGTCGTAAGACCATGTATGGGGGCTTATGCCTGCCCAGTGTCGGAAGGTCAAGGAAGTTGGTGACCTAATGATAGGGGAGCCGACAACTGAAGCCCTAGTGAACGGCGACTATAACTATAATGGTCCTAAGGTAGCAACATTCCTTGTCACGTAAGCTCTGACTCGCACGAAAGGCGTAATGATCTAGGCACTGTCTTGGAGAGAAACTCGATGAAATAGACATGTTTGTGAAGATACAGACTTCCTGCACCTGGTTAGAAAGACCTTATCAAGCTTTACTATTCCCTCGGATTAGCTTTGGGTCTTTCCTATGTAGCTTAGGTGGAAGGTGAAGAAGGCCTCCTTCTGAGGGGGCTCGAGCCATCCGTGAGATACCACTTTGGAAGAGTTAGAATTTTAACCTTGTGTCAGGACCTACGAACTAAGGGACAGTCTCAAATAGACAGTTTCTATGGGGCGTAGGCCTCCCAAAAGGTAACGAAGGTGTGTAAAGGTTTCCTCAGGTCGAATGGAGATTGGCCTTTGAGTGCAAAGGCATAAGGGAGATTGACTGTAAGAGCCACCCATCGAGCAAGGATGAAAGTTGGCCTTAGTGATCCGACGGTGCCGAGTGGAAGGGCCGTCACTCAATGGATAAAAGTTACTATAGGGATAACAGGCTGATCTTCCCCAAGAGTTCATATCGATGGGAAGGTTTGGCGCCTTGATGTCGGCTCTTCACCACCTAGGGCTGTAATATGTTCCAAGGGTTGGGCTGTTCGCCTATTAAAGTGGTACATGAGCTAGGTTCAAAATATCGTGAGACAATTCAGTCCATATCCTATGTGTGCAATAGAGCATTAAAAGGACCTTTCCCTAGTACGAGAGGGGACTCGGGAAAGACACCATCGCTAATCTACCGCTTATTGTGCCCACGTTAAATGCTGGGTAGCCAAGTGCGAAGCGGATAACTACTGAAAGCATCTAAGTAGTAAGCCCATCCCAAGATGAGTGCTCTCCCATTCCGACTTCCCCAGGAGCCTCGATAGCACAACCGAGATAGCAATAGGTTCTGCGGCCCTACAGGGGATGGAGCGACGTGTTTTGAGAATTCAAGAGAAGTTTACGACAAGATGAGCTATTTATCATTACGATAGGTGTCAAGTGGAAGTGCAGTGATGTATGTAGCTGAGGCATCCTAAGAGACCAATAGACTTGAACCTTGTTCCTACATGACCCGATCAATTCAATCAGGCATTTGCCATTTATTTTCATTGTTCAACTCTTTGACAACACGAAAAAATCAAAAGCTCTACCCTCCCTCTCTATCTATCTAAGGGATGGAAGGGCGAGAGGCCTTTGGTTTCCCCTCTATTCAAGAATTGAGGCCTCCCAATCACTAGTCAATATGCTTTTCTCTCATGTCTTTTTTTTGTTCGGGGTTCGATATTCTAGTGTCCTAGGCATAGAGAAACCACACCAATCCATCCCAAACTTGGTGGTTAAACTCTACTATGGTGATGATACTCAGAACGGAGGTCCTAGGAAAAATAGCTCAACAACAGGATGATAAAAAGCTTAACACCTCTCATTCTTATTACTACTTTTTCATATATATTTTAAAAAAGGAAAAGGTCATTTTATTCAAAACCCGAATTCTGAGTCCCTTCTCTCCCACTTTGCACCTTGAAACGCACCCTTATTATAGAGAGAAATGTGCTTTCACATCTTCTTAACCTGAAATGGCTGGGGAGAGGAAATGTTCCTTTTTTTTAGGGTACTCTCGGGAACAGATCCAATGGAGATGGGGTGGGGCCTATAGCTCAAAGGATTAGAGCATGTGGCTACGAATCACGGTGTTGGGGGTTCGAATCCTCCTTGGCCACAATATGCCCAAAAGGGGAAGGACCTTTCCCTATGGGAGTAGGAAAATCATGATCGGGATAGCAGACCCAAGGCTATGGAACTTGGGCGTGGGTCTTTTGTTGAAATTAAATGGCCTTCCTTTTTTCTTTTTTTATTTATTATTTCTCGTTAAGAGCTGAAAAATGAAATAGAGTATGCCTCGGCATTTTTTTTTTTTACGCCCTGTAACTCTTCCTCGGCCCAGGCTTGGTTAAAATTGCAAAGCAAGTCAAAATATTAATTAGTAGCATAGCACAAATGCATTCCTTGTCATTAATATGTTTGCTTGCGGTAATTGGGACCTCTCGGGAGAATCGATAATTGCATCTTGATGCACTTGCTAGTATTAGTACATCTGAGAGTTCTTAATTGGCTAGATGTAAATAGCCCCGCCCCAGGATTATGGAACAAAGTGTTATCCTGAACCTACACCGAGATATTGATGGTGATTCTCAAATGTCGACTAACAGAATGTGATATGGTGAGATAGAATGCAATAGAAACAAAGACACAGGGAATGAATGGGTTACCTCCTCTTAACAATCAATGAACCCTTTTCATTCTGAATTCTTTAATTTGAAATGACTTTAATTCCAAATGAATCAAATCTCCCCAAGTAGGATTCGAATCTACAACCAGTCGGTTAATAGCCGACCGCTCTACCACTTAACCGATCATCTATGTTACCTACGGCTTGAGTTGACCCATCTTAGCACCGGCCTAGAGACACACAAGGCTCGGAGTTAACATGCCTCAATATCGTCTCAATACCGAGCAAGGCCCATACTGTCATGCTTTGATGCCAATGTCACAACCAAGTGGAAACCTGTTGTGACTTAGGGCGTGTTTACATGTGGACAATTAAAACATAAGTAAATCATACAAAAGACACTTGACGACATCATACACAAGGTAGAACACAAGTGAGCTCATGCTCAATCTAATAACATAACACGTTGCCCTAGCCAAGAGTTAGGGGTTCTACTTACTACTCGAGAAGCCAACGGTTTGGTCTAAGACAATCAAGCAAGGAGGGCATACGAGCAAGGGGGCCTAAAAGTAGAGAGGGGCATATAAGGGGAGAAGGAGAGGAGAGGAAGTGGTGTTGTGAGGAATAACGGGTCGATGCCTCTATTTATAAGCTAACCTCCCATCATTGCTCTTCCAATTGGACCAATAAGAATTCTTGAAGTGGCACCCTAGATTAAGGAGGTGGCATGCCTAGGTTTTAGGAAGACACTTGCTCTCTTCATATTCAACCACCTAAGGCATGAATCATCTTGTATTTAATGAGGTGTAATGATGTTGAAGACACCTAAGTCTTGTGACTCACCCGCCCTCATCTAATGCCTAGATTTGGTGCAATCATTGGCTTTGGATTTCTTCTCATCCATTGCTTGTTCTCTGAGACAAGCCTCTCCTTCTGGAATCTTCTACCAAATTATTCCATTGAATTTTTAATTTTCAAGAGCATTTATTAATTGCTTGAGACACGTAAGGAAAACTTGTCTCCCAAGGCTAACTCTAGGACCATGAATCATCCCTTTCATTTAATGAGCATTGGATGACTAGACTCATGAGTGACCTTCTTGCCTTTATGATCAAGACAACAAGGCACATGACTCACCCCCTTAATTAAATTACAAACTTCCAAAAGTCATTATGGCAATCCCAAGAATTAATCTAATATGGATGCTTCTACTATTGGGTGAGCATTCTTTTTGCATTCATCTACGATCGACTATCCTATTCAGGCCGAGGTTCACGATTAATTCATGGCTGATCAAGGGCCCAAATCATGGATGTCGCAAGCAAGCTATATAGAATATGGCCAAGATTGAGAAATCCTTTGACTAGTGCATGTCAAAGCTAGAGGAGACCTTGCAAAATATGGAGGATTTCATCTTGTCCGCATCCCTAAAAACCCCTTACTTTTGAAACTCTTCATCTCTTCGTGTTTCTTTTGTCGTGTGTCTAAAACTTTGGTGTGTTTTTATGTTGGCTTGAAGTTTTTGGTTTGATCTGCAGTTTTTTTTACAGACCCTCTTGATGCTGACAAAAAATGGGAGACTTATGTAGATTTTAGGTGTTTGTGCAAACTTATGCAGACTTATGTGGTTGCCATTAGTAAAACTTGTGCTTATCCTATGTTTGCTTACTTGCTCATAAATTTTATAGTTGTTTTATTTGTTTTTTTATGGGTTAAAACAAACTTAATATTTAAATTTGCATGAAAGTTTTATTACCATAAAAACAAAAGGGAGATTATTAAGAAAACTCCTACCGGATTTTGAAATTGACAAAACTTTATGTATCTATCACTTATATAAGAATAGGTTTCTGTATAAGTTATTTCTTAGAAAATATTGAAAAGTTTTGTCTAAGTCTTTTCTATTTCGAAAACATATCCCACTTTGACGAGTCTAGACTTAGATCGTGTCAAGGCCAGAACGATGTAGAGTCTAGAACCAGACTCAACGACTACTTCTCTAGCAAAGGATGTCACTACACACACACACACACACACACACACACACACACACACAGAGTCAATCACAAATTGACAAAATCAGTCTTGAAGATAAGTTCCAAATGAGGAAACATCACTTATGGAAAGCAATATTTGGTTTGTATAGATCATCAGAATCAAGTGGAAATTATATTCCTGTCTTAAACAGCCACAAGTTCTTTTTGAAATATTCTGTCCAATGGGTAGATTAAAAGAATTTCCTTCAAAGACTATCTAATGGCTAGTCCAGCATGAAAAGGTATTTAAAGAGATCATTTGATCAAGAAGTTTAGGGAACATGAATCTAAAATTGCAAAATCTAAAGATGTTCTCAATTACTTATCTTCGTCTATTAGCGTTTCAAATTGCAATCAAGAAAGAGAACACAAAAGAATGTCTTAGTGAGATAGTATGGTCTATCACTGAGTGTTTGCACTCATAAGTTGTAATCTTCTGTTGAACTTATAATGAAATCTAACTAGTAGATTATCAGTATAGGAGAGTAGATGTAGGCTAAATCTAAGCTGAATCACTATAAATTTCATATACAATATTCTCTTTCCTTAAATCTTTTTATCTAAGTCCGTTGCATGCTTGTAATTATTACAGAAGTCTGGTGTTTCATGAAACTGTTTAGCAACTTGTTTTATTCCACAACTATTTGTCAAGATTTATGTTAAACACTTATTCACCGCCTCTATGTGTTAGTACTAGCTTTATCATCGATATGGGATGGGTCAAAGCAGACAATACTTTAAGTGAGTTAACCTAGAGATGTCATGGTGAGGATATTGCTCGAGGAAAGATAACTCAATTGGGTTCCCCTAGGAAAGCATCTTTTGTGAACATAAATTACCTACATTTAGTAGTCAGTATAAAATTCAGAGCATAATAAAATTGATCATGTTTTCTGTTTAGCATTTGCTTAAGACAAGATAAAGTCAGATATAAAAGAGATATAGTTCGAATAAAATTTATCCCATGGAGGTGATGTGATTAATGTGGATAAGATTTCAAATATCTATAATAGGAAAGTTATTTTTCTCGAATAACAAATTTATTAAATTAATAAAATTAAAATTATATTTCAATATAAATAATATTTAAATTCTACTACAAGAAATTCAAAATAACAAAAAAAATAAGAATTTAGTTTTTTTAACTTGATTTTTATTTATATATTCAAATTTAATTCAACCTTATAATATAAAATAACATATTAATATATATTAATATTTATTTCATATTTTAGGTGTCTTAATATTTTAGGTATATTAGTACATCTTACTATTTAATTATATTTTATTAGAAAATAATGGAAGGGGAAAAAAAGAAGTAAAATGGAAAAAAATTAGGAAAAAGAGGGGAAAAAAGGCATATAAAAGTAAAGTAAGCAAGAGTGTGGCGAGAGATTTTTCATGTTCTCATTTGTGAACTTTTACGTTCATCTATACTTATATGATATTTATATCAAACAAGGCATATACCTAACTTTATTACTGTGATTCACTGAAAAGTAAAGTAAGCAAGAGAGTAAAAAAGGCATATACCTGACTTTATTACTATGATTCACTGAAAAGTGGATTGGATATAGCAAAATTTTTGATTTCATATTATATCTTATCTAGTTCTATCATAATTAGAAATTTATGTGACTAAACATAACCTAAATGGTTAAGACAGAATTTGGGGTCTCTCGAGAGGCATCCAAGATAGAAACCATCGAGAAAGATTTACAAGTACGATAAATTTAAGTGATCTGATCGCATATAAACTGTCGCGTATGTAGATAAAGGTGAAACATATTTAAGTGGCTATGTAGTGTACAGTCGTGATCGTGAATGGGTCACGAACTCGACGGAGGTGATGAAGTCCAGCAAAAGTTGGAATAAATTTAAAGGGGGGGGGACCCGGGGGTTGGGGGGAGGGGGTCAAAGAGTTCTTTCTAGGCGAACTATGATGTCACTGTATTTACAAAGAACAAATGAATTAATTTACGGGATACGTTTTAACTTTTCTTAATGCTCCACTTTGAATTACCCGCCCTTTTGTTATTATTCATTCATCCATCTCCATTATCAAACGAGCGGCCAGATTTAAACTCATAATATTAATGAGCATTACAGAAAGAGCATCCCTGTTACCCGCAAGATGCTTCAAACTAAGAACACATGGGAACCTCCATAATGTTACGTTACCTAAATTTCTGAAAGTATATAATTTGCGGGAAATCTTGTCGAAGTCTTATTTTATTTGCTACTGTTCCCTTGTAACGAAATTTATTGAAGAACGGCCATTAAAATGACGTAACTGGTGTGGATGCGATCTGGGTATGATATAACTAATGACATAATGCACATGAATCGTGAGGGGTGTGAAACAATAAAGGGTAGGACAAAGACTGCAAAGTCAAGTCAATGTATTAAACTTTCATCACATGTCTAAATGTTTCATTTAAATATTGCCAAAGAAATGAAGGTGAACGTTCTTCGCGAAATGATTCGTCATCGTAGGGTTAACCTGGATGCAACAACAAAATAACGTTGATGCCGTTGGTACACCTAATTATTTCTTGTTTAACAAAGACAGCTGCAGTTGTTTCATAGTTAAGTCAATGATATTCTACTCATACAGACAAAAACTGTGACAGCCCAAGCGACGGTGCCCGGGAAGGAGGGATGGCGGTGTATCCATGCCTCGGTCCCCAGATGTGTGCAAGAAATGGGCTCCTCTCTTATCCCACATCGCCTAAGGAGGGAGGTCTCAGCTGCCTTATCAGGCAGTGGGTCCTCTAACTGCACATACACGTTTTTTTGCGTAGTATGGGCTGCCCCAAGAAGAACAGAACCATGAGGACTGAGGTCTGGGCTGCCTTATAAGGCAATGGACCCCCTAACTATACATACCCATTTTCTTAGAGTAGTATGGGTTGCCCTGAGAAGAACAAAACCGTTAGGACAACCTGGATGCAGCAATACATGATGTTGAAGCCCCTGGTGCCCCTAATTATTTCTTATTAAACAAAGACCACCGTCGTTGTTTCTTAATTAAATCAATGCCGTTCCACTCATATAGACAAAAACCAAATTAATCATTAATATGATCTACCGGAATAAATCACGCATCCCATCCTAAAAGTCAATGTGCTAAATTTTTATCTCATTCACATGTTCAGCGTTTGATTAGATGTTGACAAAGAAATGAAGGTGGTTCGAAAAATAATTAGTCATCAAGCGGTTGAGCTGGATGAAGCAATACAATGACGTTGATGTCCCTCGCGCATTTGATTCTTTCTTTTTAAAAAAAGACCCGTGTACTTGTTTGTCAAGGCCAGTCTAGGAAGACAACCAAATCAATATGCTGTACCAGAATTATCACATTACATGCCAAAGAGTAAACTTTCTTGACATTCGTCGAGTAGATCAATTCCTTTTAAGGAGACATTTTCAGATAAGAATACTAAAATCGTAAGTTCGGATTGAACATCCGAGCGTTGCCATATCTACCTAGATTTCGGTTCATTGTCGTCCGAGTTAGCATCGACTCTCTGACGACGACCACGGAGCCACCGGCTGATTCTTTGATAAAGAAGGACCGAATTTTGGCAGAGATCTATGCAAATTTGTCATGTATTGACAGATGACATGAAGATGCGCCACTTGTCCGGAACAGCACCATTAGTGTTGCTGCCCTAGTCCATACACAAATATACCAATTCGATCTCTCAATAGACCGAGAGTCAAACTCATAATGTTAGTGAGCGTCTCTGTTACTCGCAACATGCTTCAAACTAAGAACACATGTGAACCTCCATAATGTTTTTTTTTTTTTTTTTTTTGGTAAAAAAGACTTTGAGGTGAACCTCCATAATGTTACGTTACCTAAATTTTTAAAAGTACATAATTTGCGGAAAATCTTGTCAGTCTTATTTTATTTGCTACTGTTCCCTTGTAATGAAATTTATTAGAGTACGGCCATTAAAATGACATAACTAGAGTGGACGTGATCTGGGTATGATAAAACTAATGACATAATGCAGATGAATCGTGTGGAGTATGAAACAATAATGGGTAGGACAAAGACTGCAAATTCAAGTCAATGTACTAAACTTTCATGACATGTCTATTCATGACATGTCTAAGTGTTTCATTTTAATATTGCCAAAGTAATGAAGGTGAATGTGGTTCAAGAAATGATCCGTCATCGTTGGGTTTTACTGGATGCAGCAATACAATGACGTTGATGCCGTTGGTGCACCTAATTCCTTCGAGTATAACAGAGACCACTGTAATTGTTTCATAGTTAAGTCAATGCTATTCTACTCACACAGACAAAAACCAAATTAATCATCAATATCTTAACAACATGGATGCAGCAATACAATGACGTTGATGCCGCTGGTGCACCTAAGTATTTCTTGTTAAACAAAGACCACCGTAGTTGTTTCTTAATTAAATCAATGCCGTTCCACTCATAAAGACAAAAACCAAATTAATCATTAATATGACGTACCGGAATCAATCACGCATCCCATCCTAAAAATGTCAATGTACTAAAATTTTATCTCATTCACATGTCCAGTGTTTGATTAAATGTGGACAAAGAAATGAAGGTGGTTCGAAAAATAATTAGTCATCAAGGGGTTGAGCTGGATGAAGCAATACAGCGACGTTGATGTCCCTCGCGCATTTGATTCTCCCTTGTTAAACAAAGACCCATTTACCTGTTTGTCAAGGCCAGTTTAGGAGTCTACTCGTACTGACACAACCAAATCAATATGTTGTACCGGAATCATCGCACTTTACGTGCGAAAAGGTAAACTTTCTCAACATTCGTCAAGTGAATCAGTTCCTTTTAAGGAGATATTTCCATATAAGAATATTCAAATCGTAAGTTTGGATTGAACATCCGAGCGCCACCATATCTACCCAGATTTCTGTCCATTGTCGCCCGAGTTAGCATCGACTCTTCGACGATAACCATGGAGCCACCGGCACATTCTTCGATAAAGAGGCAGCCAATTTTGGTAAAGATCTATGCAAATTTGTCATGTGTCAATAGATGACATCAAAATGCGCCGCTGGTCCGGGACAGCATCATTAGGGTTGCTGGCCTGATCCATACACAAATATACCAATTCGACTTCACAACAGACCAAGAAATTGTTGCAAGCCAATCCAAGAGTTTAAATCATTTAGCTGCAAGATTGTATCACGTGTACATAAAATCATGATAAATCCAATGCTTTAAATTATTTTTGACATAGACTGAGATCCTTCCTATAGTACCATAACAGGATAATTTAAAGTGATCTCAATATGCAAAAGAAGCCCCTAATTAATGGAAAGAAAAAAAAGCTAGCATAACGGTATCATCATCTACAATGAAATGACTGGTTGTCTTTCACCGCACAATAAATTTTTTCGGGGGTCTAAAAGTAACCCATGAACTCTCTTTTGTCGCCAATTAACCCATAAACTTGAACAGCCGGTTTTTCACTTCACTAGCCTATTCAGAGAGAAGGCTGAAGCTTCCTACAAAGGACGGAAAAAAATTTCTTCGACTAATGTCACGCCCCGATCCTCAAGTGTGTGCCCATCCCTCGGTGGTTGATAAATTTGCGACGTCCCAAGACGCATCACTAACCCATTTATTTTTAATGCACATGCAAAAGCGAAACGATTACCTCTAACAACAGCCAACGCATGATAGAATGGCAAGAAACATATTTACAACAAAAACACGCCTTTATAAACACCCCGATTTATATATAACAAAAGACAAGTCAATAGTCTACAAAAGACCAATCCTCAAAACAAAGCTATCTATGACTTACTAGTCAAACACATTCGCCGATTCTTCGATCTCCATAGGCTCTAGGGGTGTCAGGTCCTCCACAACACCACCAGAAGGGTCAGGTGCATTCTCGCTCAAAGTAGCGTTGAGCGCAACGGCAGGGATATCAAATCCCTGGATGGGGCCCACCCTATACCCATTGAGTCCATGGAAGTACCACGCCCTGAATCGATAAGGTAACCTCTCAGGTAGGCAATCATTGACCCAAACGGTTGTCATCACTAGCTCATAGACCCAATGACTACCGGGGACCGGGATGTCCATACCCTACTCAATAATAGTCCGCGGTTGTCCAAAACATTCCAAAGGAACCGCCATCTAAAGTTTGAGCCCACAACAGGGTGAGACAATATTTCAGCAAGTTCACCCCCTAAACTGTGATTATGAAGGAAATACGCTTAGAGGCAATCTACGCACACCAATCAAAAGACTTATCTCAATTTAGTTTCTCCCCACATGCCAATACAGTTCATAATCTCAACCACTCAATTCAATGCAATCGATTCAATACCATCGATACTGTGATGACCCAGACCCAAGGCAGTACAGAGGGACGGACTAAGATCACCTTGGTAGTACACGAGTGAGACTAAGAGCATGTCTCTTGTCCCACATCGCTTAGGGGGAAGTCATGGGCAAGCTTATAAGGCTTGGGTGACTCTAATTGTACATATGCATTTTCTTGAGGTAGTATGGGTAGCTTTGCAGAAGAACAGAATTGTGAGAACTTAGTGTCCAAAGCGAACAATATGTATACAGTAGAGACCCGGGTCCTTACAAGTGGTATCAGAGCCGACTCCCCCAGCATGTGAGGCCACAATAAGGGTGATGTGCGTTGAGGGGTGGAGAATGTGATGATCCAGACCTGAGGCAGTATGGAGGGACGGACTAAGATCGTCTAGGCAATATGCGAACGACGCTAAAGGCATGTCTCCCATCCCACATCGCTTAAGGGGAGTCGTGAGGTAGCTTACAAGGCTTGGGTGTCTTTAACCATACATATGCATTTTCTTGGGGTAGTATGGGCTGCCTTGAAAAGAACAAAACCGTGATGACTTAGTGTCCAAAGCGGACAATATGTATATAGTTGGGACCCAGGTCCTTACAGGTGGTATCAAAGTCGACTCTCGCAGCGTGTGAGGCCACGGCCAGGGCGTGCCTTAAAGCGGGGGAGAAGTGACAATCTAGACTCGGGGCAATACGGAGAAATAGACTAAGATCGTCTCGGCAATACCCTAAGAAAACGTGTATATACAATTAGAGGGACCTAAGCCTTATAAGCTAACCCAGAACTCCCCCTAAGTGATGTGGAATGGGAGACATGCCCTTGGCATCACCCGCATACTACCAAGGCAATCTTAGTCCATCCCTCCGTACTGCCCCGAGTTTAGGTTGTCACATTCCCCCCCTTAAGGCACAGCGTGCTCGCTATGGCTCCACACGCTGCGGG